>JAIUZE010000699.1:0-21590 GCA_022085475.1 Heliosperma pusillum
CCAGATTCCCGGAATCACATTTTACGATTCGACATGCGATCACGTTTCGCATCAAAGACTCGGTCAATCATATAGACGCCGAGTACCCACATTCTCAGTAGATCAATTCACGAAAGAGGCGGAAAAGAGCTCAAGCCTCATAACAAGCGGTACGCTACATGCAACTAACACCACCTCGCAAGTACACAACATTTGACGGCCGGGTCGATCAACGCAATGCGTTCAACTCCCAACAACGTCGTCGTATGCCCACTAACACATGCATTTAAGCAGTAGGATACTTCTCCGTTCCGACATTCCAGCCTTACGAACGGGAAGGTAGCCAAGGGAATGAGAATACAAAGCACAAGACAAATTAGTGCTCAAACCGACTCATTTGTAAAAACGAACTCAAAGTGGGAACATACCAAAAACCGTCACAAAACATGAGAATAGGGAATCATATAAATTTACATATGATAAACATGAGTCAATACATGATACATAAGCATTTGAACAAGTTTGTGAAGCATAATGAATAAAAACATAGATCACCTCTCCAAAACAACATTGTTTGGAAACCAACGAAAACAAGGGTCCACTTCAAACGGTCATAACTAGAGTTCTAGACATGGGAATGCAGAAATTCCAAGTCGAGGTGATAGCTTAACCTCTTACGGTTCCAACGAGATATCACACGCCCAAAACAAGCAAGTAACGAAGGCGATATGATCATTTTACAAAAAGGGGTCAGTGCAGTAAAACTGCACAAGTCACGACCGTGACTTGTATTTCACGACCGTGAAATGAGGTTTCACGACCGTGACATGCCATCTCACGACCGTGAGATGTGTGACCAATTCACCCGAGAACCTTCAACATAAATTCAATCCTTTTATTTCCAAGTCTCATAATCATTTCTAATAACTATCAACAATCAATATTCATCATCAACAATCATCAAATAACAACAATCATCATCCATAACATGATTCCTAAACTTACTAATCGTATTCTAATACGATTTCTAGAATATAAGCATGTAAAACACGTAAATGATATCGAGTAACCCTTCACCGTTACCTTTACGCGTCTTTAATCGATTCTAAACCTTCCTAGTCCCCACCTACATACAATTAGATAATAAAAGATGAATATCATTCACCTTGAGAAAGACGGATAATTTAAAAAGCGAGAAAGACGGTAATTTTATTACCAATACGGATAGAGGAAGGTAAGAGGGGAAGAATGAGACGAACTTACGTGAATTCTATCAAGGAACGAAGGAGTTACGATGATTCAAAGATCGAAAAAGCTATGGAGGCAAGGTTTGATGGTTTCTTAAGAGAAGAAGGAAAGAAATGAATTGTGAGAAATGAATTAGGTTAGGGTTTGAGGGAGTATATGTAAAGGGTGAGTCGGAAAGTCAACAAAAGTCAAAGACAGCTTAAAAGTCAAGAAAAGTCAAAGACTACTCAAAAGTCACGAAAAGTTAAAGACGACTCAAAAGTCAAGAAAAGTCAAACTCGACTCAAAAGTCAAGAAAAGTCAAACTCGACTCAAAAGTCAAGAAAAGTCAAACTCGCCTTAAAACGGGATTTTCATGGAATCTCGCAGAAATTCCAAATACGAACTCGGAAATTCTAAATTCGACTCGAAACATAAAAATCTTAGTTAAAACATAAAATTACTGAAAAGATTTCGTAAAATATTTCTACTAGAAAAATAGGGTACATTTCCGGGTGTTACACTAGATTTAGACGAGATTGTACGATTGTGTCTGTATTTTCCGCTACTAGAATTTTTATGTTTAAATTTCATGTTATATTTCAAGAATATTTTAGTTTGGCAATTATTTATTTTACGTGTGAATAAATCAACCAAGTTACCAATTCAATTCCTACGAAATTCATCTAATATAAATATTATCTAATCCTATCCTTTACCTTATTTACCCTAAATTATTTTAACCAAAAATAAATAAAAGGCGGTTGAGGAAGAACCTAACCCACATTATCCACCAATCCCGCCCTTGAACCCTCCCTTACCTTGCCTTCTTTTACCCCACTTGAAATTTCTTTTTCCTATTTTTGTATTCGGCCTAGTGGCGTTTAGACAATATTTTGCTTGGTTTGTATTAAACACATTTTATAATGCTTGTTAGATTTTTATTCTCTTGCTTATAACTTTGTTTTGTGTTTCTATTTCTTTCCTTGGTTAGTACTGTTCTAGTCGTTTTGTATTCTTGTTCTCGTCTTTTCGATGATGTCCAGAAGGGAAAGAAACGATCTTGATTTAAGTATTTACCTAAGCTTGCTCCTTATAAAGACCCGTAGTTTCTTAAGGTCCTTAAGTGTTTATACTTTAGCTCTAGAATGTTTTTATCTTGTGTTCTACTAAATATGTTTTTTATAGTATTATGTTGAGGGGGAACTTATCTTAGTCACAAATCATTAGAAGCTTGTCATCATAAAAAAGGGGAATTTATTGAACCATATGGTAATGAGTAGGTCTTGTTTCAGACGGTCTTAAGTTAAGACCTCTCACAAGCCCCTTTTCATTCTAACATTACTTTACTCGGTTGTGAGTACATCTTAAATTAAGACCGTCTGAAACAAGAATTTTGGTATAGTTATATGATTATGTTTTGATAATAACATTTATGTTTGTATAATATATATGCTTTTGCTTGTAATCGTTTGTTTAATTCTTAATAGATTAAGAATGCTTTGGCACTTGAAGTTTTAACTAGTTTAGCTATAATCTTGATTATTTGTGAAGCTAAGGTGAATCCAAGTTATAGGTCATTTTACTATACCTTGGAAATGCTGAAGCAAAGTTATAGATGTTTCTACTGTAACTCAAGATGAAGCTTGTGGAGCTCAAGATGAAGATCTTGTGATTTTAATGATGTGATGATCAACATACTGAAGATATCCAGGAAGATTTTGTAGTATAGGTCGTCGATCAATAACGGTAATTTTCAGATTAATTTTGGGAAGTGGAGTTATCGGTGTTTTAACTATAACCTTACTTGTCAAGCTTAAAGTTATAGGTGAAATTACTATAACTTTATGAGGCTGTGAGGTACAATGCAGCCGTTTTAATCTTTCAAAACGGTTTTTTTAATAGAGTTTTAAATAAAACTTTTAAAGAAAAGTATGTATAGTAGATTTAGGTTTAAATTTCTTCCGTTTGAATATTATTATAGTTTCTCAATTGATTAGTAAAACAACTATGAGTTGCCATGCTATCTAAGGTTTTCATACATGTTAAAACCTATACCCTAATTTATCTTACTAAGCCTAACAAGGAACTAGGGTTTCACGTGGTCAAGGCTTATGAGTAGGCTGCACTCATGATTCACCGTAGGTTCAATTAGGGTTTATTTAAGTAAGATCAAAACATAATATCTTTCTTTTCACACAAGGGAGGCACATGATTTACTAGAGTTTTAAATTTAATCTAATATCTTTCTTGGTGCTCTAGGGAGGCCACGACTAAAGCTAGGGTTTGTAATTAAAACCTAGTTTGCCTCTCTACTATAAATACTCAAGTATCTCGTGCATTTAAATCCACGCTTTTCATACTATAAGTCATATTTTGCAAACATGATAAATATTTGAACTAGGATCTTTATTTTGACAAATACTTTCTTTTTCAAAACGATGCACTTCAACTCGCAAATTATTTTGAGAAAATCGTTATTGGAAAATAGTGCTAGAATTGTTTCTTATATGTTCAATTGTTCAAACTCCAAGAACAATCAACAACACTTTCTTATTAACGTAAATAGAATCGAGTATTTAACGGTACTCAACTTGAGTTACAATTACGGTTAGTTGTACGATGAGTGGGTTGATAATTTAGTAATCCGTAGGAAGGTTATTACCAGGACCATATCAATCAAGAGGGTTGTGAGTAGTGAGCATGGATTCTTGAGGAACCTTTGTTTTGTTTGTTGTTATTGAATAATTTTTTATTCGGTTGTTATGTTGAATAATGGTATTTTTATAAACTATTAGATTTTTTAATAATTTGGGGTGACTTTGTTAATTTGAATTATTGTGGTAATTTGTTGCAGATAGTTCTTTTAATCGAAGGGATAAATTCCGCATTTTTATGTATGTTTGGCAAATTGAGTGTTGTGCGAACAAGGAAAAGTTCTTACTTAGTTGTACTTGGTCAAGTACCTTGCTAACTCGACCGAGTAAGCTGAATTCAGTCGAGTGCCTTTCAAACTCGACCGAGTAGGTCGGGGTCGGTCGAGTGAGTCCTAAACTCGACAGAGTACAATATGTACTCGACCGAGTTAATATTATATACGCTTTAACTGAATGTTTGATCTTATATCTCTTTTTATAAAGCTAATAGAGTAATTGTATGGCAGAGTATTTGTATTATAATGGTTATTTATGCTCTTATTCCTTTAAGCATGCAAAGCGATTTTTAGGGCCGAAGTTCTCTTTTACGGATGGGAGGAATTTAGGAAGTGCGTGTTGAAATATCATATGTAAAGCGGTGCATGATAGTTTTATATCGAGATGCTATGAATATTAATGCATGTATTAATATAGTTTAACTTGGCATTTGTTAATGCTGTTTAGTTAGAATGGAAATAATAATAGAAAGGTGTATACGTGAAATGTACCATTTATTTGATTACCTTGAAATTGTATTGAAGTGATGGAAATGCTAAGATATTAGATTTTATGTGGTCAACATGTTGTGCCTCAGACTTGTGCCGTGAAAGCGATGCTTTTTTTTCTTTTTTTTTTAGACAAAGGTAAACTTTTATATCAACGAAAAGGAAGAAACAAAGATACATTACAAAACTATGAATCAAACTAGCACAACTAATTTATCCGGTAGCAAGACTAATTGTCCAGGTCCGATGCTGGCGAAGAAGTCTTCGAGATTCAGTCAGAATGTGAAACTGACTGATGGGGACTGGCTTATTTCTAGCCAGAACTGAGAATAGTTTTCTTGAGGCGATGACAAAAGTCAGAGGCTTCTGTGCATCATAGGTTACCTACGTCAAAACATGATGGAGGCTTCTTGCGGATGCTTCAAACAAGTTTGATGCTTGTACAACGTGAACGAAGGGGGTAGCATTTGTTGGGGAGGGTAAAACAGCAAGTACAAATTTGTTTGGAGAATTCAATCTAGTTACCTTAATGTGAAGAAATAGTTGGTCTCTTGAAACAGTGGTAGAAGCAGCGGTATTGGCTGAAACTGTTGGTAAACCTGTGAAAGAGTTTTTGCTTTTGAAGGTTACAGATAAGTGTGCAGATTCCAAACTTCGCGTTGTCTCAATGATGTCTATGGGATTTATCTGCCTTTGCTTGAAAATCTTTGCATTTCTATTATTCCTGATGGCTTGAAGTACACAGCAGAAAGTCAACAGGGGATTAAAATCCGAGTCAGAAATCCGATGGAAATATCTGATCATATCAGCAAGCCAAGTGTGCAACCCAATTATTGGATTAGCCATAGAAATAATACCCATAGAAGATGATAACCACACATGTTGGGTGACAGAACAAGATCTAAACAGATGATCCAGCGTTTCAGATGACGAATTACAAAGAGCACACCTCGAATCAATTGGCAATCCTCTTGCAACAAGTTTGGTCGAAATGGGAAGAGAGTTTGTTACCAATCGCCAGATGAAAATTCCAAATTTTGGGGAGACAGACTTGCTCCAGACAATATTCCAAGGAAAAAAGGGGGTTGGATTGGAAGGTTTTAAAGCAGAAATATGCTGAAGCAAGAAGAAGTAACCCGAGCGAATTGAATAGGATCCATCTTCTGTATATTTCTAGTAAAGGAAATCATCCATACAAGGCTGAGGCGGTTCCAGGCAAAGAATAGACTTTGCTGTGGCTGACTGAAAAAATCTAAAAATGGCAGCCGGTTTCCATTCTCCAGAGGGGGTAGAAATATCATCAAGAGCAAGGTTTTGAGAAAAACATGCTGGATGGGCGATTGGCACATTTCCATTAATCCATTTATCAGAGAGAATATTAATAGATCTACCATTTCCTATCTTCCAACCAAGCCCCGGCGATAAGTTTGCGGCTGCGCGACAAATGCCTCTCCAGCAAAAAGAAGCTCCCAAAACTTTTGATTTGGAGTTAGGCACAGGAAAATCTTTCTTATATTTAGGGTGAAGAATCGAATGAAGTAGCCCATATGGCTTTAAAAGTAATCTGTAGTGAGTTTTGAATAGAAAAGCCTGACTCAGAAGAGCTGAATTCTTCATATCTAAACCACCCTGAGCTTTAGGTAGTTGCAGCACTTCTCTTGATGACCAGTGAATCGCCTTGTTTTTGAGATTATTGCTCCACCAGAAAGCAGTAGTCAGAGAATCAATTTTGCGACAGATGTTAAGTGGTAGTGGAATGACTGAGAGCAGATGGTAAAAGGAAGAAAAAATTACAGTCTTGATAATTAAAAGTTTACTGGCATGGCTGAGATGGAGGGTAGCCCAAGAGGTAATTCTCTTAGTGACCTTGTCCACAATTTGATTAAATATTGAAGATCTATTTCGCGGAATATCAATCGGAACACCCAGATAAGTACCAAAATTTGAAACCGACTTAATTTTTAAAAGGGATAACAGATGCCCTCTAAAATCGTCTGGTGTATTTGGGCTGAATTTAATATAAGATTTGTCCAAATTGATCATTTGGCCAGAAGCTTCTTCAAAGGATTGGAGAAGCAGCCGAAGGTGTTCAAAACCCAAAGCTGTGGCCTTACAGCAAATAAAAGCATCATCCGCATAAAAAAGATGAGAAACTGGGGGTGCATACCTAGAAATTTTAATTCCAAGAATATTATTCTCCTGGACAGCTTGATGAAGCTGCATCGACAGAACTTCCATACACATGATAAACAAATAAGGAGAAAGAGGATCACCCTGACGAAGTCCACTTGTTGCGTGAAACATCTGAGAAGGTTCACCATTGATCAAAACAGAATAGCGAACCGTAGAAATACATTCCCATATGAGATTGCAAAATTTTTCAGGATACCCAAAACGCTGCATGACCGACATAAGGAAAGACCAAGAAACACGATCAAAAGCCTTATGCATATCAAGTTTGAGGGCTTCATAACAAATGTTTCCTTTCTTTGCCTTGTTAATATAATGAATAATCTCATGAGCAACAATGGAGCTATCTGACATAAGTCTTCCAGGAATGAAAGCATGCTGAGTATCTGAAATAATAGCTGGAAGAACCTTTTTAAGCCGATTTGCAAGGCATTTAGAGGCAATTCTGTAAACCACATTACAAAGACTGATAGGACGGAATTGAGTAACAAATTCCGGAGATTCAACCTTAGGGATAAGAACAATGTGTGTATTATTCCATACTTTTAGAAGGACACCTGAGTTCAGAAATCTAAGGATAGCCACAGAAACCAGAGGACCCACCAGCGGCCAAAAAAACTGAAAATTTATTGGGGTTATTCCATCTGGGCCCGGGGACTTTGAACCATCCATACTTCGAAGTGCAATAATAATCTCTTCCTCAACAAAAGGAGCGTCTAGAAAGGAGCTTTCAGATTGAGAGAGAGACGAAAAGCTTAAAAACGCTAGCAGAGCCGAATCACTGTATTTATGTTTTAGTGGAGAGCCTAAGAGATCTAAGAAGTACGAAGAAACTTCATGAGAAACCTCCGCGGGAGAGTATTTCCAGTCTCCATTCAGGGCTCGTATTGCAATTAAATGTAGCTTAGAGGATCTGGATTTGACGCGCGAATAAAGAAACCGAGATGGGAGGCCATCTGAGAGCTCACGTATCATCTTTGATCGCTGTGACCAGTAAGAAAATTGAGAGGCGAAAATGCAAAGTTTGGCTTTCCGAATTTGTTGAAAATGGACTGCGGATTCAGCATCAGTAATTTGGAGGCCGAGATCATCTAATTCCTGCTCAATCTGAGACCAGTTTATGCCATACTGAATGCGATGATTAATTGCCCAAGCCATAACATCCCGCCGAACGGCAGATAATTTCCGGGACAAAACAAACATTGGGGAGCCTCTACAATAAAGAGACCAAGCAGCAGAAATAATCTGGGAAATTAGTGGGAAAGAAAGACACCAGTTATCTAACTGGTAGTGCCGTCTTGGAGACTTAGAACAAGGGAACAAGTTTAATAAAATGGGTGCATGATCCGAAATCACAATAGGCAAGTTTAATAGGCGGGCATTTGGAAACAGAGATAAGCCCTCTGCATTTGCGTAAGCTCGATTAAGCCGCTCCATAATAAGAGATTCTCCATCTCTATTGTTCATCCAAGTAAAACGGGACCCCGTGAACGGGATATCTACAAGATTATTTGCAATACGCCAAAAAGTAAAATCACTCTGTCCTCTAATGATTGGTGATCCGCCAAGTTTATCCGAGAACATCTCAACTTGGTTGAAATCACCAATGATTACGAGAGGAGAAAGGCTAACAATAAGGTCAGAAATTTTGCTCCAAAGGAAAAAACGATCTTCAAAGGCTGGGGCACCGTATATACACACTAGAAAAAGTTCGGAATTTGTACATGGTAGGGTACTAAAACTAAGCTTACATATAATATAATTAGATTCTAAATACATGGGCTGTAGGTTTACAGTCGAATCCCAATGCAAAATGAGGACGCCACTATGGCCCACCGAGTCGACACCACAAAAATTAGGTAAGTCTAACGACGAAGTCTTCACCGCAGCAGAGTCAAGAGAAACTAAGGTCTCTTGCAAAAACAAAACTGACAGATGAAGTTGACGCAAAAGACGATGCAAAAAAGGAATTGTAGGGTCATCCGCATCCCCTAAGCCCCTACAATTCCAGGAACATATCTTCACTTAATCCCGGGTGGCGTATTAAGGTCCGCCACCAAACCTATCCTAGGGGTTAAACCCTCAGCGCTTTCTTTTATAAACAAATTTAACTACCCTCCCACTAGAGTCCATAGGTAAGTCACTGGGCCCAGGATCATCATGGGCCCGAACTTCACTAAAGCAGTCCAAATCTGAGCTAAGGTTTGGAAGTTCAGGCTCAGCAAGCCCCAAACTAGCAGGACCATGCAGAACTTCAAGACCATTATCAGCGAGATCATCAATTCTACTTATAATTCCCTTGGCCCCGCGGACCTTACCAATTGGACAGAAAGACACTCGGTGCCCAATTTTTCCACAAGTTTTACAGAATCTGAAAATACCCGAATCGAAATTGGACCGTTGGTCTTCCAGTTGGTAGTCATGGCGTCATAGATTCGGTTGACCGCCGGAAAGCGTTGAACCTGGAAGCTAGCAACCAAGACCTTGTTGAAATTTAAACAAGTAAGATCAATACAAAGATGGGAGGTAGACGGATACTAGCTCCCGCACGATTTGGGTTTAGGGATGAGAAAGACATATTATATTTATAAGTGGGTTTATATTTGAATATAAAGGATTTTATGGGTTTATATTGAATTTGATAAAACACAGTAAACAGAAAGAAGATTGAATGAGATGGAATGAAAAGGCAAGTTAGATATAAAGGAGGAGAAGAGGAGTGAAGGTTGATTTTGAGCAAAACGTGGCAGCAAATGAGAAATCATCAACATGCAAGAGGTCACAGATCCAGTTGAATAGTAAGAGAACAGTAAAATTAGGCAAGAAACATGAAATATGATGAAGATTATCATGGTTTTTGTTGATTTTCATGGAAGAAAAGGAAAAACTTAATGATTAAGTTTTGAACCCCATATGGAGGAACTCTCTGGAAGAGAGAAAAGAACAGTTTAATTCTACCTTAAGTCGGCGTTTTTTTTTAAAGCGATGTTGGGCCATATTTGACAGTGATAGATGAATTGTTCTGATCTCGGGATAATGTAATTTTGGAGTAGTAGAATTCGAGAGAATGAGTGTGATTGTTATGATTCCTGCTTTGATTCGATAGTGTCAAATAGTGTTTGAGTGTTAGGGTCAGTATTGGTTGTAGGTTTGATTTCTTATATAGGTTCGGGGGGAATATTATAATACCCGTGTCTTTCGTTGATCATGCGTCGATTGCGTTCGTGTTCGTCTTTGAGATCGAGTGGTTTTACCTTTAGTTTGACGGTCGAGTAAGGTTGTACTCGACCAAATCTAGTGGTTACTCAGTCGAGTTGATTATAGGACGGACCATGATTCGGATAATCGATCCGAACTCAATTTTGCAGTTCAAATATCCGATCCGAAATTTCAAAATTTCAATATTCGATATCTGATCCGATCACTTTGGATATTCAAAATTTGATATCCAAAATATCGGATTGGATATCCGAATATCTGTTTACCGACCCGCAAATCAGTTTCCAGAATTAAAAAAGAAAACTTCCACTAATCTGGTTATGTTCATCAAAATTTTCTGATAATACAAAAATTTGAGCGATAAATAAGCCTATTTGTTTTTATGTTTATTTAGCTTGAACAATATCTAAAGGACGATTTAATGATGGAAAACCACCTACTCAGATATGTAAGGAACAATTAAAAAAATTTAACTTGTACTGATCAAGCTTAAGATCTCAAATATAGCCTTTCATCCTCATCTTTGAATTTAATACGGTGAGTTAATTGAAAGATTGTGAATAAATTGATTTGACAGGAAAGATAAAACTATCAGAAAACAACATTTGGTTTTGGTATTTTGTGAGGAAAGAATGATGAAAGAGAAAAAGATTAAAAAAGATGGGTAAGCATGGGTAAACTGACCAGAAAGAATGGTAAGGTGGTACCAACCGTAAAAGATGTGGGGAGTCTTTAATATTTATACCAAGCAAAATCTAAAATGGTTTCAAACTGAAATTTTTTAAGGAGAAGTTAATGTTTTGGATTGGATCGGATATTCGAAAATTTTATAACTGATATCAGAATCCAATCCGATAACCGAAAGTTTCAGATCAGATATCCTACCCGATATTGATTTTCGGATCGGATACAGATCTAAAATCGGAGCGGTTCGGATAATCGAATTTTTTGCTATCCCGTGGTTGATTAGGCACTTGACTAAGTAGGTGGGTTAGTCGGTCAATTATGTTGGTCACTCGACCGAGTTAGGTGGTCACTCGGTTGAGTAAGTCTTTGAGTTGACCGACTATGCCAGGTGGCATTAGTGTTTGTGTGTGTGACTAAGTATTGAAACACTCGATCGAGTACTCTGAACACGGTCGAGTATGACTTACTCGACTGAGTTTCAGTTGATTTCAACTTTTTTCCGCAAATCTATTTTGTTGCATGTAAAAGGGGTTATGCTTGGATCACACTCATTCTACCACTTATACCTTATCTCTCTTCAACTAATCTCTCTCTAAAATTCTCTCAAATAATAATTAACCATTTTATTTAGATTCATTTGTGATATTCATCTCTGGATCAGTTGTTATGGAGCTTGTATATTGGATCGGTCTTTCATCTTCTATAATGATTCTTGTGGTGAGTTTCTAATCTCTCAAATTCCTTTGATTTATAAGATTTGGGGACTTTTATTAGATTGATAAGATTACCGTATTTATGATGACTAGTGTTGGTTTCGAGTTATATTATTAGTATTAGACTAGTATTAATAGAATTAGTAGTGATTATACTATTATTGTTAATGTAAGAAAGTTGTTTGATGAAACATCGTGATCCTTCTTCCTCTTATGGATTGTGCTTGATTGGATGTTTGGATTCCGTTGATGACGATTCTTGTGATTGGAGGGCTATATTATGATGATTGCTTGGAATGTTAAAAAAGGTAGGTGAATCCTACGTAGTCTTTGAATATATGATTGGTTATTGGTTGTGTATTGTAATATGGTTAAGACATGTTGATTGAGATTTGGTTGTGTTGATCTTGGTGACTACGGTTACGGTGTTTTGAGTGGTTTGATATGAAGCGGTAGCGGAATACCGGCTCCATACACTCCGTGGGTCGCTCAACATGATCCCGCCATGCAAGAGACAGCGCTCGTGGTCATGACACGGGTGTTGAGGGTGACCTGTTGCGGAGGGCCCATGATTTTGGTTTAGAGCGCTACTTGATGGCACCGGCGTTAGCTTCTCGATGGCACGAGATATGTGTGATGATTGTATCTCAATGCACTTGGTATTGATTATGTATATGTTGACTGACCGTGTTTTGGAATTGTTTTGTACCCCTACCGTGGTGCATTTGATAATTCCGGTGCATAGTGATTAATTGTTTAACATATGTTTAATGATGAGTTGATGTTGATCAGAACTTGACATTGGGATTGTACTTGATCGTTGACTTTTGTTTTAGACTATAGACGAGTTCTATTTACCATGTACTTGACCGACCTTTTTTTGTATTTGGACATTTATTAAATTAATTTGATTTAGTTGTCTTTCGAGATTTTTCATTTGGTACATCCTACCCTAGGGAAACGGAGGCATAGCACTTCCCCTTGCTCAGAAGGTCTTGCGTAAAGGAAACTGGGGTGATACATTTGACGTAGATACAAAAGATAAAACTTGATCTCCTAAGCATTTTATGTCTACTATGACACTCGTATGCCATGAATACGGCCATCCACTATCCAAAACAACGAGCATGGTGTCACGTCCTTACTTATTTGAGTATTTAATGGGAATGGGTGTGTGCCACTCGTGCCAAGACGCAGACTTGGTACGATTCCGGCTTTTTAGACGATATCACTCGCTTTTGAATAAGGAGAAAATGGCAAAGTACAAGAATATTGTGCAGCTGAAAGATTTGAAGTATTATTGAAGATACTTACAAGAGTTTGTACAATGCTTTTGAAAAGACGGAAATAAATATTACAATATATAAGGCGATGAATATACACTTATATGTAATTTTTGTGTGTATGAATTGGTGAATGCTAATGAGGCCTAGGGCCCTCTATTTATAGGCCTAGGATGTGAAGGTTAGGATGAATAGATGTCTCCAATGCTCCTCTTGGCCTAATAGGTGCCAATCATTCCCCTGGGCTTGGCGTCTCCAAATGAGGGGAGGAAGCTTCGGTTCCTCTTCCTAAATGGCGTGTGGGAAGAAGGGGTGCGACCTTCGTTCCCCTTGGGAAGGTGGCAGCATCATGGGGGCTTCGTTCCTCTTAATGATCCGCGAACAGGTGTGATAGCCAAAAGGGTGCTTTCGTGCCTCTTGGTCTCGGGCGTGAACATGTGCCACCATGCGTTGTTCCTCTTTGTGTTTGGCGTGAATGGGTGCGAGTAATTCCTTGTTGTTACTCTTCATATGTGGTGTCAAGTAGTATATCTAAGGGTGATGTATTGGGTGGTTATATTTGAGGGAATGTATCCAATAAGGGGTGGTGAATGGAAGTTACTTAGCTTCAATGTATCTAGGCAAGGGGGCTTGTATGTGGATAAGGGACTTGGGAACATGGCCCTTGGTCGCATTGCTTGACATATTTGCACCTCGTGCTTCTTGACGCGTCACTAACTCGTGAAAAACGCTAGTCGTGACATTCCTCCCCACTTGAATAGTTGACGTCCTCGTCAACCCCCAGTAGGCGTGACCAGGTCCGTAGATAGCAATTTTGTACGCATAGTTGTCTTGGATCGCGAAAGGTTTGCCATTTTGTCCTATATGGTCTCGTTCTTTGAGACTTGTATATCAACATTCGATCTTGAACTTCGGTTAATAGGTTGGTCTTCTGTTTAGCTATTTCTTGAGTTTCTAACGTCTTGTTGTTTGTTGGTTATCCCTTGTATAGCCATCCAATCTCTTAACTTCTTGATTATCACGATATTACGTATATAGTGATCTCCATCGCAAGCATAACATATGTGTTTCTTTCTTGCCTTGGAGGTCGTCACTTACTTTGGTTTTTCGTTCCTTGGGGCTATCTTCTTCTTTTTCATTCAGTGTTTCCCCAATATTTCTTCCAGTAGGCGACCTTCTTGTCGTGACAAGTCGGCAAGGGAGTCGGGTATAACCCATTCTTCCCTTATCTTGATATCATAGGATTTTTGTTTGTTGATAAGGATAACTATATTCGGTAACCAACGCCATGCCCCCACTCTTCTCAACCATTCGGCACCAAGTAATACCTCGTCACATTCGACATTTGCAACCATAAAGTTAGTCACATTCACTAAGTAACCTCACCAAATTTGGATGGGCACATCATACGCCATTCGACACTCGAGACATGCCGAGTGTTTTTCTGGCTTGACAATAGTCTTGACATAGGAGTAATGAATGCAATTTTGTGCGGCCCTTTTGATAGATAGGACGTTGTGCAACGTCGACGGATCCATTGATATAGTAGCCTCCACATTATTGATTCCTTGAGTCGTCCATAGACAGTAGACGGGTAGAACATTGTTTAACTCTATGGACATTTCTGTGGTTGGTGCTTCGTTGTTGATTTCATCTTGTGAAGTACATGTGTCATCTGATGGTAAGACATCACCATTCGCCAACAACTCGTTATCGACCGAGTCTTACATTCCTTGGGGAAAATCAAAATATATGTGCAGTTTAGGGTAAACTACAATATGCAAAACTTGAAAACCTCTCTTCATGAATTGCACAAAATGCTTCGGTTCCTCTTCCTAAATGGCGTGTGGGAAGAAGGGGTGTGACCTTCGTTCCCCTTGGGAAGGTGGCGGCATCATGGGGGCTTCGTTTCTCTTGATGATCCGCGAACAGGTGTGATGGCCAAAAGGGTGCCTTCGTGCCTCTTGGTCTCGGGCGTGAACATGTGCCACCATGCGTTGTTCCTCTTTGTGTTTGGCGTGAATGGGTGCGAGTAATTCCTTGTTGTTACTCTTCATATGTGGTGTCAAGTAGTATATCTAAGGGTGATGTATTGGGTGGTTATATTTGAGGGAATGTATCCAATAAGGGGGGATGAATGGAAGTTACTTAGCTTCAATGTATCTAGGCAAGGGGGCTTGTATGTGGATAAGGGACTTGGGAACATGGCCCTTGGTCGCATTGCTTGACATATTTGCACCTCGTAATTCTTGACGCGTCACTAACTCGTGAAAAACGCTAGTCGTGACATTCTTCTCCACTTGAATGGTTGACGTCCTCGTTAACCCCCAATAGGCGTGACCATGTCCGTAGATAGCAATTTTGTACGCTTAGTTGTCTTGGATCGCCAAAGGTTTGCCATTTTGTCCCATATGGTCTCGTTCTTTGAGACTTGTATATCAACATTCGATCTTGAAATTCGGTTAATAGGTTGGTCTTCTGTTTAGCTTTTGCTTGAGTTTCTAACGTCTTGTTGTTTGTTGGTTATCCCTTGTATAGCCATCCAATCTCTTAACTTCTTGATTATCACGATATTACGTACATAGTGATATCCATCGCAAGCATAACATGTGTGTTTCTTTCTTGCCTTGGAGGTCGTCACTTCCTTGGGTTTTTCGTTCCTTGGGGCTATCTTCTTCTTTTTCATTCAGTATTTCCCCAATATTTCTTCCAGTAAGCGACCTTCTTGTCGTGACAAGTCGGCAAGGGAGTCGGGTATAACCCATTCTTCCCTTATCTTGATATCATAGGATTTTTGTTTGTTGATAAGGATAACTATATTCGGTAACCAACGCCATGCCCCCACTCTTCTCAACCATTCGGCACCAAGTAATACCTCGTCACATTCGACATTGGCAACCATAAAGTTAGTCACATTCACTAAGTAACCTCACCAAATTTGGATGGGCACATCATACGCCATTCGACACTCGAGACATGCCGAGTGTTTTTCTGGCTTGACAATAGTCTTGACATAGGAGTAATGAATGCAATTTTGTGCGGCCCTTTTGATACATAGGACGTTGTGCAACGTCGACGGATCCATTGAAATAGTAGCCTCCACATTATTGATTCCTTGAGTCGTCCATAGACAGTAGACGGGTAGAACATCGTTTAACTCTATGGACATTTCTGTGGTTGGTGCTTCGTTGTTGATTTCATCTTGTGAAGTACATGTGTCATCTGATGGTAAGACATCACCGTTTTCGACTTGCATCTCATCGATCTTGTCTTTGCCCTCTCCATCTGACGGTAAGAAATTGTTGGAGTAAATGTCCTCAACAATAGTGCGATCATCTAATTAAATCTCGATAATAAGAATATAGAGGGATGATGAATATTATAGTCAACTGGTCAACATAAATTGGTAACGATTGGCTCAATTGAGTTTGACGTTACTGTCGTATGACGGTGGTGATCAGTTGATCCCTTGAGGTCACACCTAAAGGACAATCCTCTAATCAAGAACATTAATTAATTGTATAGCGATACAGATTAATTAATCTCTTAAACTGAACTAAGTTTATATTGTATATGAGAATTATATCTTATTTTAATATGATTAAATAAGATTCATTTTAGTAATTTAATCGTTATATTACTAAGAATGCATTATGTTTATGAAACATTTGAGATAAGTGAAATTGGTTGATTATAATTACAAACTGTTGTAGATTATATTAACCAAATATGAGATGACCCATTTTATTAACATGTATTTATAAAATGTGACTTAAAATGTTAAGTCTAAATTATTTGTTATAAAATTGCATTTAAATTAGTTAAATGTACATTTATAAGCCAAGATTACATGTTACATGTCACATGTCACATATGTGACAAATGACAAATTATAAAAATAAAATGGACACCCATTTTATGTTGTAAAAACCGGTTGGGAGGGTATAAGGGTAGGGATTTAGGTCATAATTTGTAGTTCTAATTAAGAATTAAAACAACATGATTACCACCTTAAGTCTAGACTCTACCCTAGTGCATTGTAAAAACAAAAGCATGGTCACCCTCCCATATGTGTAAGTGTGGCCGGTTGGTGGTGTCAATAAGAGGAGTTTTTCTCCTCTTTATTCACTACTTGATTTTGATCAAAACATTTCATACATCTCTCTAAAAGATTCTCACAAAAACAACTTGAGAAGTTGAGAATAAATCTAAGTTCTTATATTAATATAAGATTACTAAGAGTAGTAATAGTGATATTTATCTTCTTTAAGGGCTTCTTCTAATATCATACTAAGTGTAGTATTTTATAGTGTCTTGGGGTTGTCTTGGGTGCATCTAATAGGAGTGTTCTTACACTAAGAACTTGGAAGTTCATCCCTAACATTGTGAGCTCAAGAAAAAAGTAGGAAGGAGTCCTATTTTGTGCCCAAATTTGTTATAAGGTCAATGTAAGGAAACGTTTCTTCTTAATTTTGTTTTCCTGTTATGCATGCATAAGATCTAAATATTTTAAGAGTAAAATATTCATAATATTATATTAGAAATGTCTAATATTTAGTCTAAGAAACTTACAAGCGGTATCAAGAGCTTTGGTTGTTGCATGCATAATCGATTTATAGTTTTTTCGAGTTAATATAACTTAAAGAAAACTAGTAATTTTTATAAGATAAAATCATAAACTAGAAATGTCATTTTGATGATTTATGGAAATTTATATTGCTCAAATATGATTTTTCGTGTTTTTATTATATTTTAATGAGTAAAATTATGTTTAAAATGCTACAAATAGCTAGACTTATCTTCTGACCTTGAAAGTTTTACACACTATCACACATGCATTTTACTTACTGTATGTAAAATTACGTGTGAAGTTGACTTATTTCGTATCATTTATGATTTTTATATGATAAAATGAAATAAATAAAGGTCAAATGGTTACAAATACTTCCGCTTTGAATCTGACCATGAAATGTTAGTAAGTTGTCACATGCATGTTTTACTATTAGACTGGATAATTTAAGACTAATGTGATTTGTCTAGCATGATTTATGAATTTTTAATGTACAAATGGCATAAATAGTGACTTATTTAGCAAATATAGCTAAATTAAATTTCATGTCTTGAGAAAATTATTCCTGGTTGATTTAATGTCCCACATTTCAGATCTAAATTTGAAAATTTAATATGATTAATTTTATCATGCTTTATGTATTTATTTGATAAAAACCGATAAATCGCAACCGATTTTTCTAAAAACGATTCGAAATTTTTAACCATGATTTTTGACATTATGAGTGTCATGGAAATGTTTCAAAATGTAAAAAAATTTAAAATTCAAAATTTGAAATTATTGTAATTAAATTTGGATTTATTTGATTAAAATATGATTTTAAAAGTCTTACTATGAGCAATTAATTAACAACAAGTTGAATAATTGTCAAAAATTGAGTGATGACTAATTTTTATGGCCTAAATCAGTTGGGATAATTAACTTGAACTTAAATATGATTTAAGTATTGTTTGGTGAATTTAAAGTGTTAATTTCACGCATTTCCGTAAAACCGGGTTATATACGATATAAACCGTAATTTAGGGCGATTTGGCATTTAAAATGAGCATGTTTTATACATATTATAATGCTTCATTTTTATTTATGAATGTCATATTTTGGTTTATGTAATTTGGAATTATGTAATTTTATCTTCTTATGGCCTTAGTTTTAATCGATATTGCCCGGAATGTAAGAGAATATTCATTCGGTTGTAATTTAATGTGATCTCGTATCACTTTTTTTGTATAATTTTATTTTACAAATGTAGAATAGAAAATTTGTAATTTTATTATATAATTTGAAATTATTTGTAATACCAGAGTTTCCCAAAGATGGTGCCATTCGGAAAGGAGTTCTGAGAGAGAGACGGTGACCTTGGGAGGCGTGCTTATGAAATTCAAGGGACCAAAGGAGTTGGTTTCCGATTTTGTAATAGATTATATGGTTTTCTATTCTAGGAAAGGCCATACTAGGAGTTTGATTTTTATGCTTGCAAGTTTATTTAATATGTTTGCATGCATTTCCAAATCGCCATAATATGACATGCATATTTTATCGAGTCTTCGACCGTGTCAATTAAAATTATCGTTAATTCATCGATTTAGTTCACTTTAACGAGATAGATAATAAATTGACATGACCTCTCATAATAAATAGTTGAGATCAAGCCTTACCAAATGTAGAACGCATGAATCCCAATTTCGCAAGGAAGTAGACTCGGCTCACCGGGGTGGTAAACATGTTACGTTGGGTAAGTGGGGTAATAAAGGTTATTATTTCGAAATTTGGATTGAGCTCAACGAAACTATTCGCGACCGTAGCCGCATGTGTTCCGGGCTTAAGATAAATATTAAAGTCATATTATCGACAAAGAGTTCTAATGTAGAATCGATTAAAGAGTTAATCAACCGAAATATATTAATAAGGGATGAATCGGCTTACCATGCCCAAGTTGATATGAATTTGGATCTCGGAATCATTTATAATAGCTGGGTAGAGGTCACTATTTAAATGTTAAAACTTGTTTTAAAGTTTTTACAAGTATTTAAAATGATAAATGTTGTCATTTCCTTTATGTCTAAAATTTGTAGTTAATGTTGTTTATTCGCAATGGCTTCGATCCTTCATGAATCAATGCAAGTTAGAAAAGAATGGCGTTAATTTTACCGATTGGAATATGCAACTTCGTTTGGCTGCGGAGGGTGACGACAAGTTTCGTTACCTTACCGGGCCTCTCCCACCGAACCTTACGAAAGGTCAACCGCCGGCGCAAGGCGAGCCTATAATGCTTACCATAAAGAGTCTGCCACAATCAAAATTGTTTTGATCTTATCGATGGAGGCCGATCTTCAAAGGAGTGCCATAAAGATGAGCACGGCCTATGAGATCTATGCCAAGCGTGTGACCATGCTTTCACAAGCTCGTAGGATCATACAATTTTTTACGGCTTCCATATTATTCAACATGAACCTAAAAGAGGACCAAAAGTTAGCCCTCATGTACTCAAATTGATTGAGCATGTTGAGACTATTCAATTGCAAGGGGCGACCATTCGCGAACAACTCGTTATCGACCGAGTCTTACATTCCTTAGGGAAAATCAAAGCATATGTGCAGTTTAGGGTCAACTACAATGTGCAAAACTTGAAAACCTCACTTCATGAATTGCACAAAATGCTTGTGCAAGCTGAGAGAGACATGGGACTAAATGTTAGCACCTCCAAGGATATAATAGTAAGGGGAAGTTCAAGAAAGGTGGCAGTAAAGGGAAGAAGCCCTCCACCTTCAAGGGAAAGGGAAAAGCTATTGAGAATAGCTCACCCAAACCTAATAAAGGTGCCTCAACCGAGGACAAGTGCCATTATTGAAATGGTATAGGGCATTGGAAGAGGAATTGCACTAAATATCTAGGAGATATCAAAACTGTGACACCCTCAAATTTGCGGAAAGAAAAAAAATAATTTTAACTAAATAAAAGATGAGAATACATAACGAAGGTGTCTTAAAATAAAAAGTTTCAACAAAAAGGAAATAATATTATACAAAATAAATATCCAAAACGGGAGACATGTTTCCCGTATAATACTGAAATAAAAGAGTGTATAATAATATACAATCCTAAGAACCGAATATAGGTCCAAGGTAATACTTCGCTCGCTAGCTCGTCAATGTACCCAAAGTATGCATCACAAACCTGCCAACTGCATTAAATATAAACACGGAAGCCACAGTCAGTGGGGAGTAACTCCGAGTTCTCCCAGCCACGAAATGTCGAGTTTAATAAACATGAATAACATAAAAGCAATGTATATGGAAAATACAAAACCTTAACATATACGATATGCTTATCATGTTATGAAACAAATAACTAACATATAACCTAGCATGTGAAGGCTAAGCTACTCATGCAAACTATCATGTGAATCAGTTAACAACCGGTAATCCAAACTCTATCAACCTTAGCCGGCTTGCATCTCACCTTCTAAGATTCATAGAATCATCAAACATGAAAGACAATACGTCTACAAACAAGCATAAGTTCCTAGTACCGTCAATAGAAGACTTCTGTAACTCGAGTCTATACCACGAGGTAGGATATACTTATATATTTAGGCTCAGCGGTTACCCTAATAACATGGCCAAAATACAAAGCACACATCTAGGCTCAGCGGTTACCTTTAAAACATGGCCCAGATCCAAAGCACATATCTTAGCTAAGAGGTTACCCTAATAACATGGCCAAGATACAACTCTACCCTAATCCTAGACTGCGCAGACCCAGAGAAATGCGGAAAAACATCGCACCCAAGACTCATCACATGAGTACCCCTCAGGAGATCCACCAAAGGGTTGGCTAGTACTTAAGCTGACTCCATTCCCCAAAGTGGAAGCAATGGCAGCCATGCCCCGACTTGGATATAACCCCACCACGCCGGGACACAAAAGCTATCAACGGTGAACATATACTCGTTAAAGATAGTAAGGCCTATCTATGACATGGTCCAAGATACTCATTTAGAATTAGAATGGTCAAGACGCCATATACTCATAATTCTCTATGGTACTTAGTCAACACGACATATAACATACAATCAAACAGTCACGAGAAGAAACTTCCTATCATGTGACTAATGGCATATCAATAATAATCAAATATCATATCGCCTCATATCTACTAAGTCTAATTCATTAATTAAATACAACCTTACTTGAAGACAAATCCCCGACCCGAGTCCCGCGACGGGTCATCAGTCAAAACGGGGCTGACTAGATCTTAGTTTGACCAAACCCGTTTGGTCAAACCGCTAGAAACAGAGTCTT
>JAIUZE010000700.1:15000-18064 GCA_022085475.1 Heliosperma pusillum
CTTCTACTTTTAATAGACCCTGAACTAGATTAGAATCATTCTCAACGAGTCCATAAGAAGTGATCCCATTTTTTCCATCGGGTCCGGGTAGAGACCAAAGATCTTGAGCGACCGATCCGGCAGAACAACTCAAAAGATAAAGAAGTTTCGTTAATTTCTTCATGCTCGTTCCAAGTTCGAAGTACCATTTGTACAAAGAAGAATCCCCTTCGTTACATGATTTCTTCTTCATATAGATAGATATAGGATCTATAGGGCAATTACTTAGAAGTACATTTTGTGCAACAGCCCTTCCTATCTGATATAAAAAGATCCCATGATCCTGAACCGATCTTACCTGGGATCGCAAATCCCAAGTTTGTCTATGAAGAGCGGATCTAATTGTATTAGTGTCTATAATTGATTTCTTCTGTGTAATACTAATCGATAGGACCTCATTATTAAGTGCTACAAGATCTGGTACATTGGAACCCCTGGTTATGGACCCGAATCCATTAGTATGGAACATTTTCTTTTCCAAGTGAAATCCCCTAGTATATGAAAGAGTGAAAAAGTGCTTTCGTTGTTGTGGAATAAGAAGCCTTCGTATCTTAATACATGTATTTAATTTATTCGGAGCTATTAGAGCGGGATCCACTTTTGGAGGAATATGAGTCGAAGCAATAACAAGAATATTTCTAGTGGACCATCTTTCACAATCCCTGGAGAGATAGTTCACTAATAGGCCGAGGGATAAGTAATTCGACTCATTCATATCCAGATCATGAATGTTTGGAATCCATCTTATGCAAGGAGACATTGCTTTTGCTAATTCGAATTGAAGGGTGATATAAAATGGGTCGATTTCCGGCATCATATCCATAGTTAGCGCATTCATCATAGTTAGCAGCTCCAGCTCCGTATCAAGGTCACGATCGATATCGGAACTAGCATCAATATCGTAACTAGCATCAATATCGTCACTAGCATCAATATCGTCACTAGCATCAATAAGAAAACCTTTAAGCTTGTTATCCAGGAACTTGTTCAAAAATACCGTAATAAAAGGAACATAGGAGTTTGTCGCTAGGTATTTGACCAAATAGGATCGTCCAGTTCCTATAGAACCTATCATTAAAATACCCCTAGAGAGGGATACGGCTAAGCGGAGCGAAAAGGGTTTTCCATGAGATGGGAAATGAAACCTATTAGCCCCACACGAGGTTTGTGAATAAGTGATTGTCTGATAATGAGCAAGGAATACCCGTCTTTCTGCTAAACAAGATGTATTTAACTCATAATTCATTAGATACTTTTTATGAATGTCAACTAAGTATCGTAAGTAAATTGCTCCCGGTTGTTCAATCATTTGATAACCAGAGTCATTCTTTAATAAACGATCACTATGAGTCAGACTCAATAGAATTTGATCAAGCCTTTTTTCTGTCGTTAAAGTGGAGAACTGAACCAAAAATGCTCTTTCTTCTTCATCAATCGAATCACTGCTCGCGACCCAGGATTCTATTTTATCCTCAATCCAATCACCGTTCACCCTTTTTCTTTTTCTTATCAATGAATAGATCTCTTACTTGTATGACTTAGATGTCTCGTATTTCTCGAAAAAGTAATTCGATTTTTTCAATTAAGTCTAGTTTATTTGATTTTATTAAGAATTTTTTTTTTGATCTTTATGTAACAATACTACAAAATCATGAGACAATAAGGATCCAAATTTTTTTCTAAGAATTTGGGATTTGGTATGATACTTATGAGATCGCTGATATCGATGAGATTAATATTAAAATCTTTTTTATTAGAACGTATTGATTTGACCCCATCAGCGGGACCACCACCCAATGGCATGTTGCCAACAGAAGCAGAACCCCATATTTCTTCTAGGGAATCTCCTAATTGTTCCAGAGCAACCAGAAAGAGATTCTTTAACCAGAAGAAATTCGATTCCGATGTAGGATACCTATCCAGAAGTTTTCCCAACTCAATCGTGTATGATGGAGTCATCAAAGATTTGACCTCTTCGAACTCTGTCTGTAACTCACTATAGGCTCGGAAAACAAAGAGAAGGTGTGTACGAACGAGATATCCAGCAACAAGAAGAAGAAAAAGGATTAAATAGAAGAACTCCCGAACATTTCGCGATCCCCGATGTGTCCATATCAATGGTGACTCATTATTTCGATGAATCATTTCTTCGGACAGAAGAAGACTATGTAAACACTTGTTCGAAATCTCACTTATCAAATTCCATTGTGGAAGACACACTTTTTTCTGAAGAATTCGCCATGATATATCTGATCCGTGCATAATATCATGAAAAATAGATACAAATTTTTGACTGCTACTTAGTATCGGCAATAGGTCTGAAAAAGTAGCGAAAAATAGAAAATTTAGATATTTGTACCCTGTCGAAGTAAGGAACCATGGCATATATGTTTGGAATAGATTCCATTTTGAGAGAGTTGAAAAAGCGCTATCTCGTTGAAAGGTTCTATACATCTGCCCTTTCTCAACGCATTTCTTTAGACAAAGACTCCGTTTTTTACTCTTTTCCGATGGTAAATATTTCTCAGAACATGGATTGTAAATCAAACCCATGTTTGAATTGAAATTGAGATGCTGATGCAAGTTTTTCCTTTCTGAATCAGATAGATTCATATCTGAAAGAGGTTGATAAAACGTTCTTTCAAAATGGACTATTTGTCCCTCTGTTAGAGGTGTTCCAGAAATGTCTGTTATCGAGTCAATAGTTCTACGAACGAATAGATCGGATCGAATTGTAAAATCGTTAGGTATGAATATGTTAGATACCTGTGACTCGATTGGTGAAATAGTATCTCTCTCCAAAAAAGCATGTTTTTTTTTACCGACACACAAAGCAAATATTTTGTTGCGAATGAACAAGATATCGAGGAATTGTCTATACGTAAAATCATAATTATTGATACGGGCCTTTTCCCTATAAAAAGGGAATCTTTTGTTACAATAGAAGCAGAAGTGATATGGATTATTCAAGAATCGAAGTCGATTTGCTTTATAAAAAGAAGATATCAATGAACTTCTATGAAAG
>JAIUZE010000702.1:0-13659 GCA_022085475.1 Heliosperma pusillum
AGCGGTATAAGATTGATAAGATTGAGACTCGACAACCAACCATGCCAAGTCATGCAATGATCATGAATACTCAATCATGGAATCACGCATTCAAGTATAACCACATAAAGACGACCTTTCTCACGGTAAATGAAACGCACTAGCATCGTGTACATGGCAAGTATGATTAACAGGCATCCACGGGATAAGCATTTCCCTGTAACGCATACACGATCACATTTCGGATATGTTCACTAATTTCCTCCGGTAGGACGACGATAATAATACGGTCCTAGTCTAAATCTGGCCAGAATCCCGGAATCGCATTTTCCAGTTCGACATGCGATAAACGTTTCGCATCCAAGACTCGGTCAATCATATGACGCCGAGTACCCCAAATTCGGTAGCAAACATTCACGAACGAGGCGGAAAAGAGCTCTAGCCACATAACAAGCGGTACGCTACATGCAAATAACACCACCTCGCAAGTATACAACATTTGACGGCCGGGTCGAACAACGCATAGCGTTCAACTCCCAACAACGTCGTCATATGCCCACTACACATGCAATTAAGCAGTAGGATAACTCTCCGTTCCGACATTCCAGCCTTACGAACGGGAAGGTAGCCAAGGGAATGAGAATACATAGCACAATACAAAATAGTCCTCAAACCGACTCATTTGTAAAAACCGACTCAAAGTGGAAACATATCGAAAACCGTCACCAAACATGTGATACATGCGAAAGAGATATCATATATTCAAAACATGAATATTATAAGACTCTACGTAAAATTATACGATAAACCGATCATGTGAACTAATATAAGTTACGAGTTTTAGAAGTTGAAGGAAAAATGTACAGCCGTGTTCCAGGCCGGGCTGGAGACCGGCGGCCGGTGGGCCGGCTCAGAACACAGGCAAAAACTCAAAAAACAGAGAAAAGGGGTCTGGGCCGGTCAGTCGACCGGCGGCCGGTCGACCGGCACAGCCAATCACACCAAACTCAAAACTTCAACACTGATGTGTTCCAGGCCGGTGGGTTGACCGGTGGCCGGTTGGCCGGCCTGGAGCACCATATCATGCAAAACCCAAATTTCCAAATGAGTTTCTGATGTGTTCCCAGCCGGTGGTCAGACCGGCGGCCGGTCGACCGGCTGGGATCACTTCTTCACCCGAGAGCTTCCAAAGCTCAACCAATTCATTTCAAAACTCAATTATACTTCCAATAATCATCAACAATCAACATATATCATCAATATTCATCATATAACATCATTCATTAATCATAGCATGGTATCTAAAATCTTCCTAATCGTAATCTAATACGATTTTCTAGCATATAAACATGTAAAACACGTAAGTAATACCGAGTAACCCTCCACCGTTACCTTTGAGCGTCTCTAATGATCGTCAAGCTCCTCTTCTATAAGAAAATAGTCTTTGTCGGGATCTTGGAGGTCGCCACCTACAATTAGATCGCAAAAAGATGAATAAAGTTCATCTTGAGAAAGACGGAATGCTTAAAAAGCGAGAAAGACGATAATTTTATTATCAATACTGATAGAGGAAGGTACGGGAGGAAGAATAAGATAGACTTACGTAAATTCTATCGAGTAACGAAGAAACTACGCCAAATCTAAGATGGAAATCAAAGAGGGAAATTGATTTCTTAAGGAAGAAGAAAACTAGGTTTGATTTTGTGTTTAATGAGATTTTAGGTTAAGGAGGGAGTGTTTTGTGAGTTGTGTAGAGAAAAAGTCAAACACGATTTCCAAAGTCCAGAAAAGTCAAACTAGACTGAAGACGACTTTTTCATGAAATCTCGCAGAAATTCCAAATACGAACTCGGAAATTCAAAATTCGACTCGGAACTTAAAAAGATAATTTAAAACTTAAAATTACTGAAAAGTATCCGTAAAATATTTCTACTAGAAAAATAGGGTACATTTCCGGGTGTTACAATTTCCCTTTACTATCACCTTTTTTGAAATTCCCCTTGCTCTTTTTAATTATTAATATGGAGCACGTCCTTGGAAGTGCTAACATTTAGCCCATGTCTCTCTCGGCTTGCATGAGCATCTTGTGCATTTCATGAAGAGAGGTTTCACATGTTATGCATATTGTATTTTACCCTAAACTTCACATATGCTTTGATTTTCCCCAAGGAATGTAAGACTCGGTCGATAACGAGTTGTTCGGGAATGGTCACCCCTTGCAATTTAAGAGTATCAACATGCTCAATCAATTTGAGTACATGAGGGCTAACTTTTGGTCCTTTTTTAGGTTCATGTTGAATAATGTGGAAGTCGTCTCATATTGTAAGATCCTAGGAGCTTGTGAAAAACATGGTCACAAGCTTGTCATAGATCTCATAGGTCGTGCTCATCTTATGGCACTCCCTTGATGATCGGCCTCCAACGAGAAGATCAAAACGTTTTTGATCGCGGCGGACTCTTTGTGGATAGCCTCATAGGCTCGCCTTGCGTGGCGGTTGAACTTTCATTAGGTGCGGTGGGAGAGGCCTTGGCAAGGTAACGAAACCTGTCGTCACCTGCCGTGGGCAAGCGGAGTTGCATATCCCAATTGGTAAAATTAGCGCCATTATTTTCTAACTTGCATCGATCCATTAAGGATCGAAGCCATGAGACAATTGTGAGAGTTGGAGCATATGTGGTGGAGGATGAATTAGCATTTGCCATTGCGAATAAACAATTGTTAACTACAAAATTTTAGACCAATAAAGGAAATGTCAACATTAATCATTTTAAATACTAGTAAACATTTTAAACAAGTTTTAACATTTAAATAGTGACCTCTACATAACTATTATAAATGATTCCGAGATCCAAATTCATATCAACTTGGGCACGGTAAACCGATTCATCCCTCATTAACATAATTCGGTGGATTAACTCTTTAATCGATTCTACATTAGAACTCTCGATCAATAATATTACTTTAATATTTATCTTAAGCCCGGAACACATGCGGCTACGGTCGCGAATACTTCCGTTGAGCTCAATCCAAATTTCGAAATAATAACATTTATTACCCCACTTACCCAACGTAACAAGTTTAGCACCTCGGTGAGCCGAGCCTACTTCCTTGCGAAATTGGGATTCATGGGTTCTATCATTTGGTAAGGCTTGATCTCAATTATTTATTATGAGAGGTCATGAAAATTTATTATCTATCTCGTTTAAGTGAACTAAATCGATGAATTAACGGTAGTTTTAATTGACACGGTCGAATACTCGATGAATATGCATGTCATGTTATGACGATTTGGCAATGCATGCAAACATATTATATAAAAATGTAAGCATAAAAATAAAACTCCTAGTATGGCCTTTCCTAGAATAGAAAATCATATAATCTATTACAAATTCGGAAACCAACTCCTTTGGTCCCTTGAAATTCATAAGCACGCCTCCCAACGTCACCGTCTTTCTCGGAACTCTTTTCCGAATGGCACTGTCTTTGGGAAACTCCGGTTTTACAATTAGTTACAAAATATATAATAAAATTACAATAATTTCCTATTATACATTTGTAAAATAAAATAATACAATAAAAGGGATACGAGATCACATTAAATTACAACCGAATCAATATTCCCTTACATTTCGGGCAATATCGATTAAAACTAAGGCCATACAAGGAAAAATTACATAATTCCAAATTACATAAACCAAAAATGACATTCATAAATTGAAAATATGACATTCATAAATAAAATGCAGCATTATAATATGTATAAAACAGTCTCATGTTAAATGCCAAATCGCTCTAATTAACGGTTTATATCGAATATAACCCGATTTTACGGAAATGCGTGATAATAACACTTTAAAATCACCAAACAATACTTAAATCATATTTAAGTCCAAGTTAATTATCCCAACTCATTTAGGCCTCAAAAATTAGTCATCACTCAATTTTGACAATAATTCAACTTGTTGTTATATAATTGCTCATATTAGACTTTTAAAATCATATTTTAATCAAATAAATCCAAATTTAATTACAATAATTTCAAAATTTGAATTTTAAATTTGTGTACATTCTGGAACATTTCCATGACACTCATAATATCAAAAATCATGGTTAAAAATTTCGAATCGGTTTTTGAGAAAAATGGTTGCGCTTTATCGGTTTTATCAAATAAAATACATAAAGCATGCAAAAATTAATCAAATTAAATTTTCAACTTTAGATCTGAAATGTGGGACATTTAAGCAACCAGGAATAATTTTCTCATGACATGAAATTTAACTTAGCTATATTTGCTAAATAATTCACTATTTATGCCATTTTTACATTAAAAATTCAAAAATCATGCTAGACAAATCACATCAGTCTGAATAATTCACTATTTATGCCATTTTTACATTAAAGAATTTTGTTTAGTTGGGTAGTCACCGTCGCATTTTAGTCCGTTATGATCCCAAAATCGGACTCTACTCCAATGGGAAAAACTCACCTTGAATATGGAAGTCTACTACTACCCACCTTCTCAAAACAAACCACCACAAATCACTAAATCCCTTCTAAAATTTCAGCAACTTTTTCCTTCTTCCTCAAACATCAAACCACCATTAAAACTCCATCACTTTATAATATTAAGACGGAAGCCATTTCTCCGTCTCTCAACGAAACTCCACGATTTTTATATCAAGATTCTCTTCTCATCCTCCTCTTCATTTTCATACCACAAAATATCCATTTCCTTCAACTTTCTATAAAACCCATTTTCTAGATCTAAACTTAAGACGGACATAACTTCTTCGTTTCTTAACCAAATTCGATTCCGTTTAATGTTTCGGAATCCTCTCACCGTCCTCTTCCTTTCTAGCCAATAAAAGATCAAAACTTTTAACTTTATTTTTAGATCGTCTTTCACCATATTTCGTTTTTGGGTTCTTGTCACTTTATTTATCGGGAAAAGATGTATTTTGAAGATTTTGGGTCAAGGAGTTCATGTGGGTTGATGTTTAGCGTGGGAATCGAGGATTTGAAGTGCTAATCGAGGTAACGGTGATGGGTTACTCGGTATCACATCTTTATGTATTTCTTATGTGTTTTAAATTAGTAATTATGATAAAAATTAGTGCTTAGTTAGTTAGTGTCATGAATTCATGTTCTTACATGTTAATATTGAAATTGGGAAAAGTTGTTGTGTTGTGCCCTGTTGATGATGAAATGAGTTTGTACCCATGTTTATGGTTGTTTCATGCTATTCAAGTTCTTGTATGAAGTTTACATGTATTGATATGCTTTAGTAAGATGAAACTAGAGACAACTGTATCGACAGTAACGGGTCTGTCCCAGAAGGGGACGGAGCCAGTGGCTATGAAAGTTTGAAAGATTGATCGGCGTCGAAAAATTAAGTGGTTTAGGCTTTTGAATTTCTTGATTTGGAGTTCGTATGAGGAGTTGGCGTCCGTTTTACTATTTTTGAGCTTTTGAATGATTATAACATATGAAAATTAATTCTTTATATTATTATGCTTAATTATGATGCTTGAACTTGAGTTAAGCCATTAAGGTGCTTTAATTGACCTTGTCAAATGATTGGCAATGTTTAATATGCATTTAATGTGGTTTGAGGTTGATAATTGTTGTTAGGATTGCATGAGAATCAAATGAGTTAGAATATTGGTTGTTGAATGTTGCGTTTTCGTGCCTGTGAGCCCCAGCCGGCAGACCGGCCGCCGGTCCCACCCACCGGCTGGGAGTTTCTGATGATAAATTGGTTGAGTTTTGGTAATTTATTGAAGCGTAAGCCCCAGCCGGTAATATGAGGATGATCTTCCGAGTTTCAAAGTAGAAACTCTACAATTAGTAGCACCCAAGACTACCCCTTTACACTATATAAAATACTACACTAGTATAATATAGTTGTCTCGCTTAAAATAACTAATAATCTAATTACTACACTTAGTAAATATTATTAGTAAAATGAACACTAGAAATGTGATGCTTCTTAAGCTTTCTTTTAGTGAGAAGGTAGAGAGATGTAGAAAAATTGCATGAGTAAATAAAATGAGATGGAGTATGATATAAATAAGAGGAAACTTGTCCTCTTTTCTTCTTCATTAGCACCGGCCACATGCCCCCATTGTGGGGTGTGTGGTCACTTTTATTTGTTCTTAACAATGTAAATAGGTAGTGTGTAAGAATAAGTCTAGTATATGATTACATCTAATTATCAATTAGATTAATACATAAAAACTAATCATCCTCTTGTACACTACATATGTGACATGTGACATTTAACATGTAATCTTTGCTTATAAATGTGCATTTAACCAATTTAAATGCAATTTCGTAACAAATAATTTAGACTTAACATTTTAAGTCACATTTTATAATTACATGTAAATAAAATGGGTCATCTCATATTTGGTTAATATAATCTACAATAATTCGTAATTATAATCAACCAATTTCACTTATCTCAAATGTTTCATAAACATAATGCATTCTTAGTAATATAACAATTAAATTACCAAAATGAATCTTATTTAATCATATTACAATAAGATATAATTCTCACTTTAAACTTGTTCAAATTAAGGGATTAATTAATCTGTATCACTATACAATTAATTAATGTACATGATTTGGGGATTGTCCTTTAGGTGTGAACTCAAGGGATCAACTGATCACCACCGTCATACGTCAGTAACGTCAAACTCAATTGAGCCAATCGTTACCGATTTATGTTGACCAGTTGACTATAATATTCATCATCCCTTTTGTATTCTTATTATCGAGATTTAATTATGTGATTGCACTATTGTTGAGGACACTTACTCCAACAGCCTTGACCCCAGCCGGGTACCCGGCAGCCGGTCACACCCACCGGCTGGGTATCCCTGTATATTCAATGTTGTTGTTGGTTGTTGCTGTAGTGCCAGCCGGGTAGCCGGCGGCCGGTCCCCTTGACCGTCTAGCACCCCCTGTAACCTATTCTCTTTTCTTTTACATATGAGTTCACATGTGATAGTTTGTATGTGATAAGTGAATATTTGCATGATTTTAACCACCAATTTAACTCGGTTTTGTATGTCATTTGTGCTTTGTTAAGCCATTTTATTAGCTAATATCGTCTTCTAGGCGAATTCCTATGTTCTAACCTGTTTTGTAGGGAAAGTGACGTTTCTACGCTCTTTTTCTATATTCCCGAGCATTTGCCTAGAACCCGACGATCTGAAGAAGCAAGCTTGACCAAGTCAAAGACATTTCAAGAAGGTTTACTTATTCAAAAGAAAGAAGAAGCAAAGACGATTTCGCAGTTGTCAGAAGATCGATCAGTTAGGCGAAGAAATCATCATTTTACATCAAACCCTATCAACAAACCCGACTCAAAAGGTCAAGGGGGATAATGAAAGTCAAGTCATAGGCCAAGGGAGATTAAACAAAAGTCAAAGCATCCAGATTACTACATACCCGATCGGGTACGTAGTGTACCCGATCGGGTATCTTTGCTGATCCGAGCTTTTGCTTCGACTTCCTATATTTTGTCCTATATATTTACTGTATGACCCCTTCCCCACGAAACCTACTGCTATATAAGAGTGCCTCAGCCACCACATCTCAACACACTTCTCTACACACAATTAGAAACCTTACTTTTCTTTTTACATTACATAAAAACCTAGATTAGGAGGAGAGAAACCTAGCCTCTCTTCTCTCGTCTAGATCATTTTCTTCTTCCTTTTTGTCCTTAGTTTCTTAGCTTATTTCTGATTTCTCTACATCAAAAACTTAGCGTAGATGAATAAAAATTCCATCTTTGTAATCTACTTTATGTGGTTCAAGTATTGTAATTCGTGGATCGAATATTCTATGCAAGGAATTTCTATTATGGTTGTTTATATTTCGTCATAGTCGTTGTTGATCGTCATCTATGTATTCCTATTTTATCTTTTGTTTAAAGTCTTTATGTTTCCTATTTGATTGCTATTTTCGTTACATATTATTTTAGATTCAATTTCAATATCGTTGTAATCATTTCATTTCCCTAGATCGTCAATTTAGCGCCGTTATTATCTCCAATTAAAGAGTCTTAAAATATTATCAAAACCAAATAAACATGTCTATCCTAGTTTTTATTATTAACATCATCTTAGATCTAAACATCACCATGAGTGAGTAGTCGTTTTTCTAGGGTGTATGGTACCATGTAGGTTGATTAAAAGATGATAATTGGATAAAAGAAATTGTGCTTTCAAAACATTGTGTCTATGCATGTTTGGGCTATAACGATAGTTAACGATTTTTGATCAAAATCATTGACTAAAATGGAATTCTTTTCCAAAGTAGAAATACGTGAATTGAATAGACAAAGCATGACATGGTAGATTAGACCTAGAAATTGCCTAAAAGACTGCTGGACCATCTGATCTATGATTGTAATGAACACATCATTCTTACGAACTCACAATGAATTATTTGCATATTCTAAATCCAATTTCATCAATATGTTAATCTACATGTATGAACCTACTTCCTTAGATTCTTTTTATCATTGTTAATTCATCACCTGCTTTATTGTTTTCGTTTTGATTTGCTTTTATTTTGTTTTCATTTATGCTTTTTATTAGTTTAGAAATCAAAACCCCAAAACCAAGATACTCGTTAGATAAGACCCAATTGCAAGACATTTCACATTCTATAGGAAACACCATCTCGCTGAGGATCGACCCCTACTTCCCTAATTACATTAATTTGTTATTAGCCTAGTCTGGGTAATTATCTTTGACCAGGGCTTGCGACAACCCCGATCAAATTTTGGCGCCGTCGCCGGGGAGCACGGTTTAGTTTTCCTTTTTCTTGTGATTTTTATTGCAATTAGTTTTATCTAGTCTTTAGGAATCCAAATTCCTTCAGACCTCTCTTGATTTTTCATCTTTGCTTTTCAATCTTATGCCCAGATCTTCTAGACTAGGGACCCCTATCTCTTTAGACATCGATCTAGAAAGGACTCTGCGTAGGAGACAAAAGCTATTCAACGAAATCTCAAAAGTTTCTGATACTTCAAGTTTAGACCGTATTCGTGAGAATTACTCGGATATTTTATTTAATCTTGAAGGGGAAGAAAATCCATTCTCATCTCCATTCTCAAAAACCAATCAACCTTTAAACAACACTCCATCTTCATCTTCACAAAAGAAAATGGTTCGACTTTCAGACCATTCCAAACCTAGTGCAGATACACTTCCAAGGGGTATTGCTACACCCCAAATCACAGCCCGAAACATTGAAATCAAACCTGCCTTCATCAGTTTAATAGAAAGAAGTCAATTTGGTGGCAATGCCACAGAAGGTCCCAACCTTCATATTCAAAACTTCTGTGACTATTGCTCCACAATTAGACAAACTGGAGTATCCCAAGAGCAGATTAGGGAAATGCTCTTTCCCTTCTCTTTAACAGGAAAGGCAAAACTTTGGATCAATAGTCTTGACCGAGTTGCCTTAGGAATAGCCGACTGGGATGGTCTAGCTCTTGCTTTCTATCAAAAGTACTTCCCACCAGAACGAACCGCACTCTTACGGAGTCAAATCACTGGATTCCGTCAGAGAGGCGATGAAAGCCTTTATGAGGCATGGAAAAGGTACAAAGAATTACAAAGAGAATGCCCTCATCATGGCCTTGATTCATGGTTCTTAGCTATCACCTTCTACAACGGTTGTTGTGGCGAATCGCGTCATATCCTCGACTCCGCTAACAATGGTCGTTTCGAACAGATCGATTTAGAAATAGCTAGTGCAACTAGCGAGTCAATGGCAATTCACGACTCTCAGTATAGCAACTCACGTGCTATGCCGCTCAAAACCAAGAAGGACGATTCAAGCAAAGTAGCACTCCTAGAAGTCCAATTAGCCCTTCTGCAGCAACAAGTAGGAAGCTCTTCCCAATCCAAGCAACATGTTAACGTCACTAACCACGTAGTGGTATGTGAGACATGTGGGGTTGGAGGACACAGTTTTCAAGAATGTAGGAGTTCGCTAAAGCAAGTCAATGCCTACCAAGCATACAGGAAGGGCAATGCTTTCTCAAACTTCTATAATGAGAACACAAAGAACCATCCTCTTTTGTCCTACAAAAGCACCAACATTCAGAATCCCCACCATCAGATTCAACAACCATTCATACCACATCAACATAAGCCCTATAATCCACCTGGTTTTCAAAACCAGAGATCTCCATTTCAACCTAACTTCAATCAACCTTACCAACACCAACACCAACCTCAACACCAACCACCCCAAAATCAAAGACAACCCAATGACTCAAGCCTGAGCAAAATTGAATCCATGCTTCTCCAAGTTGTTCAAAAACAAGATTCAATGTTTGCTCAACTTCAAAAGAGTGATCAAGCTCAAAATGATGCCATCAACATGCTTCAAACTCAAATGGCCCAATTGGCTGCCTCTAATACCCAAAGGAAACAAGGCTAACTCCCATCTCATGGTGAGCACCCGAGGGACACCGCTAATGCTATCACCCTTAGGAATTGTAACACTTATAAAAAACCTCAGCAACCCAAGGAAACAATAGTTGAGCCAACACCAGTAGAGAGCCAAAAAGATTTCCAACCATCCACCGCTAAGGAAGCATAAAACAAAGAAAACAAGGATGAACCTGTGAAGGAACCCATCAAAATCCAAGTTCCATTTCCCCAACGCTTGAGGAGAAATCATAAGGAAACCCAATTTAGCATATTCATAAAAGTGGTCTAAAACCTGCAGGTAACGGTTCCCTTCACTGAATTGATCACTCAAATCCCTTCTTACACAAAATTCATGAACGATATCTTAACTAAGAAGAGGACTTTAGATGATGTTGAAATCATAGCATTCACAACTGAGTGCAGTGCTTTGTAGCAAAATAAGTCCCCTCCTAAGTTAAAGGATCCTGGTAGTTTCTCTATACCTTGCACTATAGGCACCTACACAATCGATAAGCTCTATGCGATCTAGGTGCCAGTGTAAGCGTTATGCCCTATTCCATATGTGAAAATTTGAATATGGGAATTCTCAAATGCACCAGTGTCACTCTGCAAATGGCAGACCGTTCTTTAAAACAACCTATGGGAGTTTTAGAAGATGTGCCTGTCAAAGTAGGAAAGTTTTTCATTCCCGTCGATTTCATCGTGCTAGATATGGCTGAAGATTCTCAAATCCATATTATTTTAGGAAGGCCATTTTTACACACTGCCGGAGCAGTAATCGATGTTAAGAATGGAAAACTGACACTAGAAGTAGGTGATGATAAAGTAAGCTATAACTTGAACAGTGCAATGAAAAGCCCCATGCTAGAGGAGTCTTGATGTTTTATTGATACTGTCGACTCCATTGTTGATGAATCTCTGTATCCATCAATAATCGAGGATCCTTTAGAGGCAATCTTGTTGTTGGAGGATATCTCTGAGAAAGACAATTTCGAGATCAGTGAGCTGGAAAAGGACTTGACCGGAGAAGAGATACCGTCAGAAGAAATTAAAGAGTTCATAAGCTTGATTGATACTCCTGCCAAGGCAGAAGTACAAAAACCTGAACTAAAACCTCTTCCCTCGAATCTAAAATATGTTTTTTATGATGAATCTGAGTATTGCCCAGTCATAGTGAGTGCTCTCCTAGATGAAAATCAGTTAACCTCACTATTGACTGTCTTGAAAAAGCATAGAAAGGCAATAGGTTACAAACTCGAAGATTTAACAGGCATACGCCCAGACTTCTGCATTCATAGAATCAATTTAGAAGAAGGCCAAAAACCTTGTGTTCAAGGTCAACGCCGTCTTAATCTCGGCATGCATGAAGTAGTTAAAACTGAAGTTATAAAATTGCAAGATGCTGGCATAATCTATGCAATATCTAACTCTAAATGGGTTAGCCCTGTTCAAGTTCTTCCCAAGAAAGAAGGAACAACAGTAGTCAAAAATGAGAAGAATGAGCTCATCCCCACAAGGATTGTGACGGGATGGCGTATGTGTATTGACTACAGAAAGCTGAATCAATCAACTAGGAAAGATCACTATCCTCTACCCTTCATTGACCAAATGTTGGAGAGGTTAGCTTGTCACAAGTATTTCTGTTATCTAGATGGTTACTCAGGATTTTTCCAAATCCCTATCCACTCTGAGGACCAAGAGAAAACCACCTTCACCTGTCCCTATGGTACTTTCGCTTATCGCAGAATGCCATTTGGCTTGTGTAATGCACCTGCCACTTTCCAGTGTTGCATGACCAGTATCTTCTCAGATTTTGTTGAATCTATCATGGAAGTATTTATGGACGACTTTAGCGTCTATGGCATTTCCTTTGATCATTGTTTGACAAATCTATCCAGAGTTCTAAAACGCTGTGAAGAAGTCGACCTTGTTCTCAACTGGGAAAAGTGTCACTTCATGGTGAACGAAGGTGTATTTTTAGGTCACATCGTTTCAGAAAGAGGTATAAAAGTGGATCGAGCTAAGATCCAAGGTATAGGAGTTTCCTTGGCCACGTCGGTTTCTACCGACGATTTATAAAAGATTTTTCAAAGATAGCCAAGCCCCTGACTGAGCTCCTTTTCAAGGATGCACCTTTCAATTTCACATAGAATGCCTTGAGGCATTCAACAAAATCAAACGTGCTTTGATCCCCGCACCTATAATCCAGTCGCCTGATTGGAATCTGCCCTTTGAACTGATGTGCGATGCGAGTGATTATGCCGTAGGAGTTGTTTTAGGGCAAAGAAAGGAAACGTTTCTTCATGCGATTTACTATTCTAGTAAAACCCTAGATCCTGCCCAAATCAACTACGAACCACTGAGAAAGAACTTCTCACCATTGTCTATGCCTTCGACAAATTTCGCTCGTATCTAATAGGATCAAAAGTTATTGTCTACACTGACCATGCTGCCTTGAAATATCTGCTTTCAAAGAAAGAGGCAAAACCTAGACTTAACGGATGGATCCTACTCCTTCAAGAGTTTGATTTAGAGATCCGGGATAAGAAATGAGCAGCGAATGTAGTCGCTGACCACCTCTCAAGGATAAGAGTAACTGAAATAGGATTACCAACACCAATTAATGATTCGTTCGCTGATGAATCATTAATGGCAATTGCCGACTCTTCTCCTTGGTATGCTGATATTGCCAACTTCCTTGTCAGTCGCCAGCTACCCTCCGACCTTTCTTATAACCAAAGAAAGAGATTTTTGCATGATGCAAAATTCTTTGTTTGGGATGACCCATATCTTTTCAAGCAGTGCTCAGATGGTCTGTATAGACGTTGTATCCCCCAGTGGGAAGTAAAAGGAGTTTTAGAAGGATGCCACTCATCTGCTTATGGTGGTCATCATGGTCCGTCCAAGACCGTAGCCAAAGTCTTACAATCCGGGTTTTTCTAGCCCTCGATGTTTAAAGATTCAAGAGACTTTGTTATGGCTTGTGATGCTTGTCAACGAATGAGTCAAATATCCAAAAGACATGAAATGCCTCAAAACGGCATATTAGAAGTCGAGATATTCGATGTCTGGGGTATTGGCTATCAAGGACCATTCCCTTCTTCAAATGGAAATCGTTACATTTTAGTCGCTGTCGACTATGTTTCAAAGTGGGTAGCAGCAATTGCCACCCCCAACAATGATGCTAGAGCTGTGATACGACTATTTAAAAAG